>MU825409.1:694802-712995 GCA_029204205.1 Desmophyllum pertusum | reverse complement strand
ATGATCATGTGTTAAGAATCGAGCGCGTCTTTCAAAAGTTCAAAATGATTTCACTAACAGCGGTTTTTACCGCTCTAGTGGTTTTGATAGTACATTGGTCTAACCATGATAGTACATTGATGTACATGGTGTCAGCATTGAGATTCTAGTGTGCACATGAAACTCTGCAGACTGGCCTTTTTGGGTCTATTAATTTTATAAACAAGCATTTATATATGATAATAAATTACTTGACGTGTAAATTTATGATAATTTAGTTTGGCACATAATTAGAGAGCAATCGCCCGCTACCCCTCATGTCCCCCCCCCCCCCCCTCCCTCCTCCCCCATCATGCTGGCCCGGGGGGGGGTGGGTACTCCCTTATATAAGCTATATAGGTATGTGCGGAGCCAAAGGGTATGGTTTTTGAGCCGTTTTGGTCTGAAAACGGGTATAGATTTTGACCATTTTGGTCTGAAATTGGGTATGTTTTGCCTATTGGTCTGAAATGGTATAGATTTTTGCCATTTTGAGGTCAGGTCTGAAAGAGGGTAGGGAAATCACATATTTTGGTCTGAAATAGGTTAAGGGTTTCAAGAAGCGTGCCGCACACCCCTACCCAAATTTTGTGGGAGTACCCCCCCCCCCCCCCCGGGCATGCTGGGGTCTACAGGAGTACATACAAATGACAAGCTGTCATCCCGTTTGTTAATTAACTTCAGTCATGTACTTACTGCATTTTTTTCTCTTTCTCCATACGTTTTTCACCGCTGCCATCGATCGCATCTGTTTGTGGTTTGATTTGAAGAGCCCGCGCTAGGTTCCACATCAAGATCATTCGGTTTGATCGTACCTGCCTCACTTGTTGTGTCATCTGTCGCTCGAATTTTAGCTGGTGGCGAGGTCAGGTCTTCATCTTTTGTTGTCTGAGTCTCTCCTTCCTCAAGCTTTCGTTTCAAAGCGCCACTGTTTTCGGGAACGGCGTCCGCCATTTTCTTTCTTTCTTCTTCGCCTGGGAGACGGACTGGACACGACTTTATCTCCGAGCTTCCGAAAGTTTCCGAGATTTCCGAACGTCTCCGAACAACACAAAACCGCGATCTGCGCGAAGTCAGAAGATACACAGATGGCAGATAAAATCCTTCGCCTCCTCGGTTAACCGCCGAAGAAATCGAGCTAATACAGTACGATAATATTGGCGAAACAGTATTCAGCAAGAAATGGGTGTTAGGTACCCTGATGAAGTTTGTACAGTCCCTTCAGAACAGTACGGATGATTCCGAAGATGGCGACGAACATGCCTCGCCGCGCGAGGGAGAACGATCGCACGAGTTGAGCGATGCTTTTGAAAGAGAGCTGTGTGAACTTTGGGACATGTCCCATGAATGCTGTAAGTAACCGATAAAGGAAATCGCTTCCAATTCTACGAGTTTAGGAGATCTTGACTATGCACGAGAATGCGTGACGTTGGACGCTTAGGGGTAGGGTAAGGAGGAGAACCTCTGAATTGATTAAGTAATAATTGTTTGATAGCAGTGATGGGATAATCGAGCGCCGTGAGTGGCTTCACCAGTAAGCTGCGAGAAGTGTGGGCGCTTTTTCCTCCCTCTCCCCAATCCCTCCTCGTTTTACACCTAATTTGCATAATTATTACATTTTTTCGCTCACGCCTAGGATCTGAGAAAAAGACTGGTTGCTCGCAGTCTAGTTAAAGAGCAACTAGTGGGGGAGGGAAGCGTTGTGTGACGAGCCAAATAACGGCTGCGAAGGAGACTACCTATACATTGGATTGGAACAGACTTTAACCATTTTTAACCTGATTGGTTTAACCTGAATTTAAGCCGTCTCCTCAGGCTATTTTTGAGGGGTATAATGAATTTATGTTTCACGCAGTAAAATGCTTTATAATCAATTACAGGATGTTGCAGCATTTTTAGAAGAAATGGAAACAACTGAAGTCCTTTAGATGCTGTAATTGAAGTCGCAGAATGCAAGAGTCACTGTGAGTGTTACATATTTTTTTAATCATTAATAAATAATAATCATTTTTAGTAACATATGCCACTTGATAAATAATATTATTTATTGTTATTTGTTGGTGCATAACTTTGATCTTTGAATATTATTTCTGAGAAATTTCAAGGCAATATTCCCTAGCTTTACATGTATGAATTTCTTTATTTTCATCACCTCTCTAGAAATGGCCAGTCATTTAAGAACCTGACAAAATTATTGATGAAAGGATTGTTTTTGGTTCTTTATAATTGACAGGAAATTTGTGTCGGCATTCTGGCAAATATGGCCTGCAGTCATGATGTGTGTGTGAAGATGATGAGAAACAGAGATCTTGTGTAAGGGTTGAAATTGAATAATTTCAAAATTGCTTGTGTTAAAATAATTTTAAAATATATTTCTCTAGGTGGGGCTCAGAGCTACATTATTATTATAATTATTATTATTTTTTTTGTTATTATTTTTTTATTTATGAAAAAAATAAGGTGGCTCTGAATCCCACCTACAGAATTTTTTAGCTGCATTAGAATGCCAAAGATTGCTTGTTAACACAAAATATTGATATTTTCAGTGGACATTGTGACTGTATTACTTGACGAACCAGATGCTCCAGTTCTTGTTGGAGGTGACCAGGTAATTGTCAACTACTTTACACTACTCTCATCTCTGGAGGGAAATATGTTTTAAAATTCAAACTGTTTCTTTCTTGGGGAGTGAAATTTGAGAATGACTCAAGGATCAGAGGGGAAAATGAGTCCTATAAAACTACTAGACATCAATATTTGTCGGCTTCATGCATGTACATGTACCTTACATGTTAAATCATTTAAGTGTTTTAACTTTTTCTTTTTATTTACTTGTAGGCTGATTCATGTCTGGTTAAGTAATGACGAAGTAGAATCACAATGGATGGCAGTACTAGAAACGGAAACCGTCTTCAAAGAACTTCAATTACATTTTGGAGACTCATTAAATGGTAAGATGCAATGTATAATACTGTAAAGGTTCAATTTTGATCATCCCTAACTTCTCTTAACCTTTTCTAACAAAACCAAGTAAGCGAGGTAATGAGAATCAAGCACCTGATCAAAAGCAAATTCTCCCAACTATTCTCCCAACTAGAAATGTAAAAACAATATGACAACAGTAAAGAGAATATGGATATTGATCATGTGTTGTTTGTTTTGTAGTGGAATCTGCTGACCAATTGTTTCAGGTAGTGGATAAGGTTCTTGATTCAAGTGATGAAATGTTGAATACCTGGGCTGATTTGCCATTGGTTACTGCTGTTTGTGAAGCTATGAAGCAGATGCACATGAGGTTAATGTTTACCATTTTCATAATTAATGTCAGGTATCTGTAATGCTTAGAGAGATGTGGTGTATGATTTGTTGGACTGAGAGCCTCCATGTGCTGTTGGCAGTATTTGGCAAGCTTTCTATAACTCCTCTGACTGGCCTGCCAAACTGGTGCTTCTTTGGTCCTTACAGACCGGTGGATCCACCCCCCCCCCCCCCCCTTCCCCCTCCCCCGATGCTCAGTGTACTTATAACTGCTGCCATGGTCAGCGATGTGGGGAATGTGTATTGTATGCCAGCAGATGGGGTAGACCTGCCTTTCCCTTCTCTAACGTTATGTTCAGAACCCTACGCCCCCCCCCCCTCCCAAAAAAAAAAAAAAAATTGTTACAAATTTTGAATGAAAAGAAAAGTACCATTCAACTTCCATCTTTGTAACCTTAGTCAGTAATTACATTCCCCCCCCCCCCCCCCCCAGCCAGGCCAGAGGCTGTTGATTGTACCTATTATTATGTACCGTTTTATTATGTCCCAATATTATTGATTTATTACTATTAACTATATTAATTATTACTGTTTTATTATTTTTATTTTATATATCATTATTGTGTAATTACTGACTGAATAGTAAGGTATGATATTAATTTTATATAACAATGTATATTTGTAATTTCTCACAGATCCTGAGCAACTGCACATTGTCGAGACTCCTTCTTCTATATTCTTCAATGGTGTTCCACTGTATGGAGGGCAAGGTGTCAGAGGATTAGTGACATTGTGTATCAGTTGTCCCACTGCTGTGGTCACTTTATTGCCGAGTGTGGACATGATGAAGGAGGGATCATTGTCGGCCGTGAAGTGTCGCTCACATGAATTTCGTTCTCGAGTCATGAATGTTATTCTTGTGCGGCAGATACCTATCACTGGGGTGGTTGAAAAAAGCCATGGAAAAGGGTAACTAGCTCTCTGTTGCATTTTTAACTTTCTTCTTTTAATATTTTCCTGTTTTTCATTTCGCAATTTGCCTGCCTTTCGGCTTGTGCTTCTGCCGCTGTCTTTGCCTTACAAAATATATAATAGGTGTGCCCAACAGAGTAACAACAGGCTCATTTCCGGTTTCTCCCTTTACCTCTGTTTTCAAATGCTACCCTGGGTGCCAGGAGGGATTTTTTTTCAAAAAACTTTTTCCCTTTGCGCGAACTGCTAAGTGGCGAATCACGCCTTTCGCCCTTTCCCTCTTGCTAAGGAAGAAAAACCTCTGGCACCCAGGGTATTTCAAACGCGAGTCCGAAGTGCGAAACCTTCCATATGAAAATTCGTTTTACTCCGCACAAGTTCGATTCAAATGCAAATCAAACTCATTTTCATTATGACGGTTTCACACTTGGCCTCGTTTGAAAAAGAGGCAAACAGGCAAAGCTTCGGAAATGGCCTATTTGGGATTGCTCTCTAACCAAATCAGAATTAGTAATTTTGTTGGGGGAGTGTACTATAAAAGTAGAAAAATTTGGGACATGGTTGATGAAGAGTTTGCTTGCAAGGGACTTAAATACGGTGTGGACTGTTCCCATTATAGCGGGGGATCTGGAACTTCCTGTATAAAATTTTACTCCTGAATCCCAACTCTTCCTTATTGCCATTTGCCTCTTACCAAAATATGTGTGATTTTGATTTTTTTCGGAGGTTCAAATACAAGCTGGCAACAGTAATAACTAATTCAATGTGAATCCTTTTATAAACTAATAAGTGATCTATTTTTATTAATTTGATTTTGTGCAAATACAAGAATTATGAAGGTGCTTTTAGGTCTTTCTAGGATATTCATGTAAGATTCATCGCAAAAGAAGCAAGAGCAGTATAAACAGACTCTCTTTCACAGAAAGCGATGAACACAAGTTGGAGAGAAGCTTTATCAATGAAGATAGCACTCTGGACAACAACACAAACAATGCAACAAAATCCACGCCTCAGATGCTGAACCTTCAACAAGTACAAGCTGTGTACAGCACAAAGAAAATGCTGATTCAGCTGGAGAAAAAACACAAAACTCTAGTAATCAGGCCAAGCAAAAGATGAACTGGCTGATCAAACAGAAGGTAAATGTCTTACTTTATGAAGTGACAATAAAATATTATAAGCAGCTGGAGTCTATGGCCTTATGTGCCTTCTGGCACGGAGAGAATTAAGGTTAAGTGAGTGGTACATGTAGGTCAGACTGAGTCTGATGTGACCAACAAGTTGGCTAATGCACTACCAATGGCATACAGTGAACTCTCTCTAAGGCAGACACCCTCTGGGATCAGCTGTAGCTTGTCCGCCTTAAAGAGGTGTCTGTTCTTACAGAAAAATAACAGAAACTTGATTTGGTTGGGACCAGCCAACCATGTCTGCCTTATAGTGGTGTCCGCTTTGAGAGAGTTGACTGTATATATATATTATGGGCTAGCACCATATTAATGTGTTGACTTCCAGCACTTGGGCAACTTCCATTTGACTTCTGGCTGAATACTAGGTTGCTGTATCATGTATTTGCATGGAAAGGTCCCTTTGGAAGACTGCCAAGCTGACCACGTAACTGCTGTTTAAAAGTCTGAGGGTGTCCCATAACAGTGAAAAAAATATGCCTCGATACCGAATCCCCCCTCCCTTGATTTGACAACCCCTTGCTCGGGGCACATTACATTGTATGTTTACCCCTGGGTATTGACAAAGATAACCATGTTATAACTTATTGTAAATTAAAAATAGAATAATTATTATTATTGTTTTATGTTTTCAAAAGTGAACAGAAGAGAATCAACAGATGCCACAGCTTGTTCATCCAAAAGAACAGTAAAAGATCAGCATGATGGAAGCCGTGATGTCGATGTCGCAGATGTTCATCACCAGTACTTTACAGTGGCTACAAGCTTTCTAAAAGATATTATTTCTGAATCTGCCAAGGTAGGTGTTCTTATCATCAATACCTTCTTATATTAATTTTTTGCAATAATTATTATTGTTTAATAAATAATAAGTTTGGTTAGTTTTACATCAATATATATGTTCCTTATACTGGCTTACAGGCTTGTTGGGAGTCACAGTGGCCTAATGGTTAATGCGTTGGACTCTGTCTGAGCGGTCAGGGTTCGAGTCCTGGCCAGGGTCACTGTGTTGCGTTCTTGGCAAGGCATTGCACTCTCTTGCAGTGCCTCTCTCCACCAAGGATATAAATGGGTACCGCGCGAATGAAGGGTCACCTGTGATGGACTAGCATCCCATCCATGGGAGTAGCGATACTCCTACATGTAGTCGCTTCATGCTATGGAAACCAGAGTTTTAGCGGCTGGCCTGATTAACTAGCCATAATTAGACTTGTTGACAAACTTTTTTGCATTAATGTATCTGTTACCTTACAGGCTCCAAAGTGCGTTTCAGCATGTTAGCACCTCATGAAAGCCTTCTTCAGAAAATAGTTTCACTACGCCAGCAGAATAACAGTCTACAACACACTGGTGAGTAACACATTAACTTTGTATAATGTATGCATGTCTTGTCACGTTTGACAAAAAGAGGATTCAAGAGTTTCAGGCTCGTCTGTGATGTTAGTTAGCAAGGCCATTGAGAGTCAAGTGTCATGGCCAGTTTCTGGACTGCTCAATCTCAAGTCCGACACACTACCTTTTAGGCCACCGAGCCTCCACTACATTGCATGCACTTTTTAACAAATAATTTCTTATCTCAATTTATGTCATTCTGACCTGTATGATACATTGCAATTCTCAGGTATGTGAGCTGGTAGAATCAACGCTAAGCATATCTGAACTGTCCTCTCTACACAAGAAGCTTTCAGAAAGACTTTATACACAAAAGGTAGGCTTTGGCTTCCAGTTTAAATCCTTTCTCTTCCCAGAGTCAAACTTCAAGACATTTAAAGTCGGGGGGAACAAGTGCTGCCGTTTATAGCAAATCTCTGTTGAAGCATGCAAACAGTTTCCCATTCTTATTATCCAATCAAGAAACAGTGCAAGCATTCAAAAGTACTGTACTCCAAAAAATGTCACACCATTATAATAATAATAATAATAATAATAACATTTATATTGCGCAAATTCCATAAAAATGTTCAAATGCGCATAACAAAGCCATTAAAATTACAATTAAAAGATAAAATTACAATAAAAAGCTATGATAAAAATGCCCGACGAAAAGGTGAGATTTTAACCTGGCTTTAAAAATACCAATAGTGTTGGCGCTCCTTATGTCAAATAACACAATGAGGATACATCATGTTGCTTAGCAACTTCAGGTTAAACATTGCAGGCTCAGTCCAGTCTTGCGAGTATACACAGCTGCATATTAAAATTTTGTCGATGATCTTTTCCCTTTCTTTTAGGTTTCCTGAGTGCAAACGGAGGGGTTTTACTTTAAACGTTGTGTGGAGCAAGAAAACAAAATAATATCATGTAAATAACCCGATCTGCTTGCCAATACTGGTTGTCCAAACTTAATTTAATAGAAGAACAAAGAACATTCTCCTCTATAAGAACTCTCAAGAATATCTCTCGGTATAATATCTTTCCCTGGTGGCGAGAGGAGCAGACAACACAGGAGTCCATGGCCTAATAATAATTATTGTTTGTACAGTCTTGTTCAATTCGAGCTACTGCACGGACTCCCATGTAAAAGTGACTGGGGTGATCGTAGAAAATTTTGAACGTTTCCCATAAAAGTTACCTGAATCTCATTTTTGTGGGCGTGGTACAAAATGAAATGAATTTGAGTTGTTCCAGTCATACAGTGGAATCCCACTTTATCGGACACTCGTTTAATACGGACACCCCCGCTTATTACGGACAGTTTTGTTTGTCCCGACGACACATGTTCTCTTGTATCAGCCCGCTTAATACGGACACCCGGATAAAACGGACACTTTTTTCATGTCCCTTTGGTGTCCGTATTAACCAGGTTTCCACTGTATTTTAAAAGGTACCAGGATAACTTCTAACGGTGGTCATTTTAGATTTTAAAAACACCCTAAGCAGTGCCAACACATGAATTTTAACCCCCGAAAGGTACGACGATCACCCCATCACTTTTACCCAAGTGTTTCGGTGCAGAAGGGTCAGGAATACATTGTACCGATAGTGGTGCTAGTCAACACAATTTTAATCTTTATTTTTTGTAAAACAGACTTGAAAAGTTCCAGCTGTACATTTCAAGATGAACATGTACTGTAAATTATTAGTTTCTAACCTCAAAATTTAATTAGCAAAAATTATGTGACTGATTTCTAGTAAGGTGTGGCAAGATTCAATGTATTTCATTTGACATAAATAATTATTATTTTTGTAAAATAATAAACTGAGAAAACCACTGAATCAAAGTCTTCTTTTATTTGAATTACAGAGTCATTTCTTCTCATTATCATAATCATGGTAATTTTTAATTGGTAAATTTTGTATCATACAAATCTTGGCACTCAATCAGGAAACAAGTGCTATTTTTGGTAAATCTTCTTTGTTGAAGGACTCGGAGAGTTTCCGATTGTTATTATCCAATCAAGAAACATCGCGAGAACTCACGAGTACTCCGAAAATTGTCACGTCAGTTTACTGCAATGAGGATACATTATGTTGCTTAGCAACTCACAATGAAAATTGCGGCTCAGTCCCCGTCTCGGAGACGTGATTTTGCTCTCAACTGGTACTTCTTCCCCCGACTGCACTATCTAATGGTTTTATAATGAATACCAAAACCACGCGATTTTTGATCAACTAAGAAATTAGTTGTACATTGTCACTAAATCATTTTCTTCTAGATTTATATAGTTTTCAACAGTTTGGAGCGTGAAAAAGTTTACTAATGTCAAGAACTTTCAACCTCTCAGGGTTCTCATCAGGACATGATCTAAATCTAATTCTCTATTAATAATAATTTGATAGAATTTGAAAAACAACACAAAGTCAAGTATGGTGCTGTTTTCAACAATAAATTTTGTCTTGTTTTGTTTTGGCTGCTCAGATTTTAAATTTACTAAGGGGTGGACCATTTATAACTTATGAGGGGGGGGGGGGGGGGGGGGGGGGGAGGGGGAGTTGGGGTGATTTTGAAAAAAAAAAATCCTGCAAGCACACTTGGTACAAGAAAAAACTTTGTGCACATGACCACTGCTGAAAAAAAATTTCCAGCAAGACACTACCTGATGGGCTGACACATGCAACTTCAGAAAAAAATATTGTGCGCACACATGCTCAGAGAAAAAAATTTATTACGCATGAAAGGGTTTTGAAAAAAATTGCGCCTATACCAAATCACCCACACCCCCCCCCCCCCCCCCCCCCTCAGAAGTTAAATGGTCCACCCCTAAATGCATCTATAATACAGCATTTCAGTTTTATTATGTGAATTATGATAAATAGTGCGTAAATAAACCATCGGTAGTTTGCACAGCAGATGTTTGTCAAGACGGTTATGGTCCATATAAAAATAATGATTTTTTTTCTTCTGACAATATAATTTTATTATGTACAGTACTGTAGTTTCAAATATAGAATATGGTCAACTTTTAACCAAACATTCTGAAGTCATAACATTCTGAAGTCATAACCAAACATTCTGAAGTCATAACTAGAGGTGAAATATCCCAGCCATTTCATTACAAAAGCTTTTTGTGAAACCGCCAGCTTATAAACAAATACAGATTCCACCTTGTCGGTTGAACCTTGTATAAGTGGATGTTTATTAACGTAAAAGCCTTTTTCTCCTGGTCATGCAAGACTCCTGTCTTTTTTTTATCTTACATTTTTTGCTACTTGTTTGGTGATCCCATTTTGTCACCTCTGTCTTTGCCGTTAAATACGGTTGTCAAACCTCCCTACACTGGCCACCCTGAGCCATAATTAACTGGCCAGTGTACAGAGGTGGCTGTTGTAGGAAGGTTTCAATAAGGGGAAAGTGTATGGATTGGTGCATGGTCAGAAAAAAACCCTGGCCGTTTGTGGAGAGGTGGCCATTAGAGGTTAGTTCCTCTGTATTCTTGAGTACTGACATTTTCAATGATAATCACTAAGATAATTAAAACAATCCTATTAGCTAGAATTCTAATGTTCTTAATTACCACAATCATGATGTATTTTGTATACAAATCACATTTTTTCTTGATGTCATTTTTCAAAACACATTGCAAAAAATTGTTTTAGAAGGAAAGTGCTTGAAGCACTTTTTTAGAAAATTATTAATAAAAGGTTTGCATTGGTTTTGTTTAATAGTAACATTAATTAATATATAATTTGATAATAGATAAATATTTTGTTGAAATTTGTACAAGTCATAGACTGCATGGATATTTGTGAATTATTTAATGCTATGATAAAATAGAAGGTTGTCTCACTTCTAAGATATCTGCAACAAAACAAAGATCATACAGTTAGTAAAAGGTAATTAAAACTTCCATTACATGTTGGATGCAGAAAACCTCACCAAAACTCAGCCAAAAACTAATTTTACTGTCATCGGAAGAATGTAGCAGACAATTCAAAATGCCCCATCTTCAGTGGTGGGAGGATAGGAGGGTCTGAACTTTCCTCTTCCTGTAAATTCTACTCCTGGGCTCCCACCACTTCCTTAGTGGTTTCCACCTCTTTGTGTTTTCTCTATTGCAAATGTTTTTCTAATTTCTCCTGGTTCCCACTCACCTTGGGTATATCCCCCTTCCCGTCCTCTCATCAGTCTTTTCCCGCCTCCCGTATACTTCCCCCCTTTACTTCCTGGGTACCTGCCCCCCCCCCCCCCCCCCCCCACACACACTAACCAGCTGACCTTTGTGAAATTAGTCAATAAAACACAAACTCACCTTTCATAATTTTATTCCAAGGGAGTGTCACATATGTTAAGTATGCGGAGAGTGCAAGACTGCTTAGGGTTTTCTTTCTGGGGGACAAATAGAATTTAAATAAATAAAATGGAGGTCTGAACCAAAAATACACAAAACTTGTTCCATCAGAAGATACATGTACTACGTAAATTGAACAAATTAAAGTGTTTTATGAAGTATAAAGACACCTGGCTTTGCCTCGTGTCTTTATACCTGATAGAAACACTGCTGCAAGTTTTTTAAAGTATACCAAGTATACTTAAATCACCATTGATACTTGGTTTTAAAATGTACCTGAATTTCATCCAGTGCTGTGAGGGCAATGATACACCTAATAAACAAAAAAATAATAAATTATATTTAATATTTTACTTAATCTATAATTATATAATATTATTAATCATTTATCATAAAATTATGTGCATTGATGAATAAGACAATTTATTGGAACTGCATTAAACCTTTTTTCTTTTTGTCTGGGTTGGTTTCACTGTATTTTGTGCCATCAAGACCTGTTGTCCATCTGGGATAATCATCACATCCACGTTCGACACCACAATTATAACACTTTTCATCTTGAACAACAGGCACGTGGTGATTGGTTAAGGATGGAGATGTTGATCTCCACAGTCAGAACATGTTCTCCTGGAAGAAAAAGCATGAAGTGAATATTACATTTTGGTATACACACTACGTACGGTACTGATTGAAGTACATTCTCGCCAGGATAAAAATTAAAGATACACTGTAGCTTAAAGGTCACTTTCAAGTTTTTGCTCTTCAAGTTTTTTTTGTATTTGCCAGGTTAGACTCTGGGGAATGGAATTTTTTTTTAATTTTTTGATTGGCTGTTCGTGTAACAAACAACAAACCAGAATTCTGAATACCATATTTCTGGGATTCAAAATTCCATCCCCTAGAGTCTAACCTGGCAACGACCACCCCTGACCGAGGAGACCGTTGACTCTGGGTACAAGATCGTTATTTGGCCTGAAACTCTCATGCGCTCTCAGCGACCAATCTTGCGCCCTCATCGAATTTGAACATGCTCAAATTTTTCTGAGAGTCTCACTCAGTCATCAATGACTCTCGCTCTCGTTTGGCCAGAGGTGATAATGTTGGTGAGAGTTGAGAAAACTCTCATGAGAGCCCAAAAAAAAAATAATAATAAAAAAAAAGATAATAAATAATAATAATTATAATAAAAAAAATAATAAAAACAATTAAAAATAAAATAAAATAAAAATAAAATAAAATAAATAAAAACTCTCAGCAGCTCTCATCCTCATCTGGCCCAGGTTTAATGTTCAACAATCCTACCAGTCGTTATTTTCTGTATCCTCTAGAACTGCTTCTCTCCTCCAGTCCCCCTCTGTTGGGTGATCGCCATCTCTGCATGACCTTTGCCGCCTGGGCCTTTCATCTTGATGAACTCTACATTAGCTGGTCCTTTCCACCACCCCATCGACACTTTACGTGCAACTTTACTGGCTACACTGGCCTGTCACAACAGCAAACAAACAAACGTCAAACATTATGGTACGGTACAGTACTGTACAGTATGATAAAAATTATTATTTAATAACAGTGCACTTACTCGTCCATCATAAACTTTTTTGAGTGACTCGAATCTTATGGATCCCAAGAAGATCACTCCTTCAACCGATTCAGTCTACAAGACAAAAATAATCACGTCATGAATTTTCATGTTGTCTGGTTTGTACCTCACCCTGGTGAGGCTTGTGTGACTCGATGACCAAGAGCTATGCCGGCTGGGACTCCGGTCCCTGGAAGGTCTAACCTTGCCGGATTGGTCGAAGTATAGAGTCTAGACTAAGGATGACCTCCCGTTCCTGCTAGTGGGTTGGGCATGGAGCTAATCACCCCATCCCGGAAAACACTGTGGATTACGGAAACCTTAAAAAAAGGCCTTATTCCCCGGCAGGGGAGAAGGGCATGATGATAATGATGATGGCGCCCTACCAACTGAGCTAACCAGGTGGCGGCTATCTGTAACACATCTGATCATATCGAGTCTGCTGTAAACTGACAATTAAAATATATGATTTTGAATGCCATTGATTGAATACCTTATCTTTGGCGACTAACTCCACACAAACCATCTCATTTTCTTGCAGTGAGAAGTCTCTAAATGTCTGTTGAAAAAAAAGTCAAGTGAACATTATTAACAAACTTGAGTTCTGATAATAAACCAGATATTAATTTGAAGGAGAGACTAAGAAAGAATGTACCTCTTCAAAATTGTCCAGAATAAAAAATATGTTGGGGTATGAAATCTCGGCAGAACTGCCTTTGGTATCCATTCTGAAAAACAAAGGGTTAGGAATTAGCAACTAAATTTATTTGAAAATTTATTGATCTTCTACTGACAATAATCTTTGATTTATGTATTTAAGAAAATGACCCCACTCATACCTCCGTCTGTTTGGTGAAGCATACACTTTCTGTGGGAATAACAGAACAAATATATTAACAAATGAATACACTCTCAATATTAATTATTACAACTGATATATATTAATTATTTTGAAATTTGCGATGTCCCGGATGAACGTGTTTTTTAACTGTCACAAAAACGACCAAAAACGGGTATTTTTTATGTCATTTTTAAATTTTCACACGTGATAATAACTGAGAAGTGATATCTAAAGAGTTTTGAAATGAAAGCTAATGATATTGATGGTAGAATATACTCTACTTCCTGTACAATTTTATGGCCGCCATATTGGTGTCCCAAAGAAGGGCACCAACATGGCGGCAGCATACTAAATAGTAATTTTCTGAAAATTATTTTCATAATAACTTGGTTATTTTTTTATTTTTTTATTTATTTATTTATTTTTTAATTTTATTTGCAACACACAAAAACATTACTTACAATCTGATTATTACCCTATTAAAATATATGGTTACTTGCTCTATTTACATTTCATTTGTTACAGTGCTTATAATCCGATTGCTTACACTACTTACAATACAATTATTTACACCACTTACAATACAATTCCTTATACAACTTGCAATACGATTGTTTACACTACTTACAATACAATTACGTGCACTATTTACAATGCAACACTCGCACACTGTTTACCATACAGTTACTTACACTGTTTACTCCTACATGAACATACTTACAAAAACGGATATGACACTACTGAGAAATAAATTATGTTATTGTCTGTATACTGTAGGTTAAAGTAATCACACCAAGCTCACTTTACGCTCTACTTTAAGCTGAAAAGTTAATTTGGAAATAAATTCCGCGGTGTCAGCATTCTTTTGCAACGTCTTACAAACATAAGAGTATTGCTTCGCAAGTAAGAGAAGGAGACGCAAACAGTTTATCTGTTGATTTGATAAGTTAGGGATGGGTGGTAGTAGATTCAGGAAAATTTGTATCGGGCCAAGTTGGTTATGAAAAACGCTACAAAGCTATAATTTGGACGGAACGTTTCTTTCTGCCTGCCCTATAACCTGTTAATTTTCTGATGTTGTTGAAGCAAGCAAACAGTTTTTGAAACATTGATGCAAACCACCAATACATACATACATACTTTATTGAAGCTCCCTAAGTGGGTTTTTCAGCATCAAATACAAATTTAAATTAATTAAGAATATAAATACACCAATAGATTACTGGAAAGAGAAATAAGATATTGATCAGAGCTCTTGGTACTCACCTGTGATATTCTACTCAGGACTCTCATCTCTTTCTCTTGTGGTTTTGTGCAGATTGCACACGTCAGCGTGTACTCAAACTGAACAAAAAACGCCATGCAATAATGAGAAAGATATTATTCAGTCAATGACACAAGCTACTCGGAAAAAAAATTCCAAGTTCCCCCAACAGGAGTCGAACCTATGACCTTCCACACACCGGTCGGATGCTCTACCACTGAGCTACAGGAGACTCGTGGGAGCTTAGGCCATATAACTATGTTCAAGTGTGACAAACATCCCGCATACTGCTAGGATTAGAATTATTGTCGATGAATGAGAAATTATTTGTGGAAAGATGCAATAATATTGTTAATTTCTAAAGTTTTCTCTCTCAGAGAAAACTCAAGCTCTGCTCATAGTCTAACTGTTAATTAATTTTTAATTAATTGACTGTCACTGATGGCAAAAAAACAAACCAAAATATTCGGCTCATTGACTGCCAAGCCTTTGATCTAAACCGTCGCTGGTTACATGGCTAGATGGTTGCCAAAACCATTTCTCTACACTGTTAGTAAAACGCTCGGTCAAGTTATTATAATATTAACTCACCTGATGTAATATCCAGTTGAGGAATATAACAGATTCTTCCCAGTCAATACTTGGATCACCCAGGCTGAAATCAAACAGACAGGCAAATATATTCAAAACAAAATTTAATTAACTAATAAGTTAAATTAATATTAAATGTTCATCTGCAAAGCACAATACATGACATAACAAACTCAGCAGGACATAACTTCCAAGACTGGTTACCTTTGAATGTATAATAAATTACAGCGCGGACACTCGAGAAACCGTGAACGCCTTGGCTTTATTTTGGGCTTTATTTTGACTTTATTTTGACTTTATTTTCTGAGGCTTGTATTTTGACTTTATTTTTGACTTATTTTCACTTTATTTTGTATTTTTTTTTCTGAAAAAAATACAAAATACGTGAAAATAAAGTGAAAATAAAGTGAAAATAAAGGCCAAAATAAAGCCAAAGCGTTCACGTGTTTCGAGTTGTCGCGCGCTGTAAATAATGACAATAGTTATGTTCATAAAACAAATTGAAACAAACCTTGGAAAGAATTTAGAGGTCCTTTTCTGAACACATGCAATTTTTAGACACTACATGTGAGCATGTAAAGAAGAAAAATAAGAACAGAACAGTGGATCATTTATTTGCTAAAGATATTCACACAACACACAAAGTTAAAAGTGAGGACTCATATCGAGACTCCATCTCGTGAGAAAGGTGACAACTTAGTTTTATAGACTGAAAGGTTAATATTTGGGTTTGTGTCTCATGATGGAGTCACTTTGAGGTGCTGAATCAATGACGTTCCGACTTGCTTTAACTGCTAGTCTTCATCATGGTGATGAGTTTGCCTGGATTTTTCGAGGATTTTTCGACCTCATCACGCTGATGAAGACGTAGCAGTAAAGCAGTCAAAACAGTTGCGATCACAACCGTCAAAGTGAACTCCATCGCTGGACCAAAGATTAAATGTTCATGCTACGAATGTAGTCTTTCAACCACGATGAACAATAACCACAATCTTTACTAAACTTAGTTTTTATGGCTGTAACTGTAATATTGCAACTTAATCTTGTCTGAGATGACTGAATGGAAAATGCTCACCTCACAACTACCAGACTTGGCATCTCTCAGAGGAACAACAAGACGACACTGTACTTGCTCCCCTGACTGACACATGTCAATCAATAACAGCTGATACATACCTCACGCTTGAGCTTAGGCTACACAACTTTTCCATCCTTATTTGGTTATTCTTTCCCTTTACATAGAAAAGAAGGTCGCCTCTTGTTTTCATCATCATTATAAACAAAAGTACTGTCGAGAAAAACCTTGTCCAAAAAGACTCAATGGCAAGGACAATAAAACCCTCTGTAAAAATAACGAGAAAATACATCTAGCTATACCTTTTATTTACCATCTATTCATTAAATTTACAATGAAGAAACTTGTTCATTTTGCACAAAGGGTCAAGTACACGTCACAAGCTGCAAAAGGCACAGTTTTTAGTTTATCTTCCTCTCTAATTTTAATTAGGTAACCTAGGCTTGAATGATTCGAGTTGACTGATTAATTAAACACACGCTTATGTTACATGTCCATTTTTTATCCGCACCCCCCTAAGGATGGCGGGTTTACTACAAGGAGGGTTCGGATATTTTTTCAAAGGAGCCGACCGAAAAATCAATCCTTCGGATTTTTTTTCCAAGGTGCTGCCATAAAATCTACCCTGTCGGATTTTTATATTCAAAGGGTGGGGCGACAAGAATTTAAGGGATCGTATACCTGCCATCCTTAGAAGGGGGGGGGGGGGGGGGGGGGGGGGGGGGGGTGGGGGGGGGGGGGGGGGGGGGGGTGTGCGCCGATAAAAAAATGGGACCGTCCCTACCGTATATCCTTTAATATATGTACATGTAAGCTTATTTATTATCAGGCTTAAGACGAAAATCCATTAGAAATCGAGTAATATTTATGGCCAGTGGACAAAAATCTTGTACTAATACGACGCCATACACTTTCACGCTTAAACTAGACATTCATGAGCCATATCTTAACGGGATTTACCAAATAATATAACTCCAGAATCCTTACAATTGCTTTCCGTCCTTGAATTTCCTCCCGTGAATGGGTAAGGTCATAAGAGGTGGCAGCCATGAAACATGGCTGCCACCTCTTATGACTCAACCCATTCACGGGAGGAAAGCTCAAGGCGGAAAGCAATTTTAAGGATTCTGGAGTTATATTATTTGGTAAATACCGTTAAGATATGGTCTCATGAATGTCTAGTTTAAGCGTGAAAGTGTATGGCGTCCCGTAGTACAAGATTTTTTGGTCTACTGGCCATAAATATTACTCGATTTTCTAATGGATTTTCGTCTTAATATTTAATTATTATGATTAAAGTTAAAGGGCTTCAGATATTAGCAATTTAAGGCCTAGTTCAGCTGGTTAGCGTGAAAAGAAAGGAGCATTTGCAGGATAAGATAGACAGCCGTATTAAATATGCACTTCCTACCTCGCTTGACTGCAGTAGGGGAGGGGGGGGTGGGAAGAAAACGGGGTGGGAAGGGAAGGGGGGAAAAAAAAAAAAAGGGGGGAGGCTGGTGGGAGGGTCAAAGGGAGCACAACAACCATTGAGACCGAAGAAGAAGAGGGGATAAAGGTATATTAGGACATGGCGAAAGGACAGGAGGAAAAGGGAGAGCAAGAAGAATTAAGAAGAAGAGAGAGGAAGAGAGGCACGAGAGCGAAGGGGGATGAGGAGAGGGATATAAGGCATCGAT
>MU825409.1:682084-694302 GCA_029204205.1 Desmophyllum pertusum | reverse complement strand
TATTGCATTATCTTATTATTTTACACAATATAGTTTTTTACAAAAAGCAAATTGTTCAAAGCAAAGCTAACAAAATGATAGCAGTTGTTACTTATGTAAATCTGATAAACAAGATCTTACACACATGTTGTATTCCTGTCCTTTTGTGACTCAATTCTGGGATTTGTTTGACAATTGGTACAGACACTGCACAGCTTCGACAATTGACCGCTCGATTGTCAAAGTTGTGTATGGAATTCTTGAACCAAACAATTAAGTAGACTCACTAATCATTTGTTACTGATTGCTAAATATTATATCTACTGCTGTAGCATTAAGGAAGAGCCTTTATCTTTGCAAACGTTCCAAGCCTTAGTTGTTAATAAGTGTGAAATAGAAAAACAAGTTGCAACTCGTTCAAACTCCCTGAAGACGTTCTATAACAAATGGAAGCCCGTGATAGATGCAAACATTTTCTAAGTAATGATGCTAGTGCTAAACATAAATGCTCTTCTTGGAATCTTGTACTTGCTATCTCCTGTTGTAGTAACTATAATGTGGCATTGTAATGTAAGTTAAGTGTTGTAAGTAACATGTTGTATTCTCAGTGATGTAATGTAAGCAAATTTATGTAAGTAGCTAAAAAAAATTAAATAAAGAAGCAAATTTATTAAAAAAAAAATAAAAATAAAAAATAAAAAATATTGCATTATCTGCCCATTCAGTACATTACTTAATAAAAAATATTAAAATTATTATTATTATTATTAAGATAAAGACAAACGATAAAAAAGGAATAAAAATACATTAGTTAAAATTGAAGGGTTAGTTCATTCATGAGGAAATTATCAAAATGAATTTAACACATTGACTACTAAACCGGCCATAAACGGCCAAGAAGAGACCACAGACTTGTACCACTTGTGACGTCATCACTGTTCACGCCAGAGGATGTCTTTGATAATCAACGGATAGAGTTGGAAAATGTCTAACAAAGCATGCCTAAACGAGCACGAAACGTTAAATTGGACCAGAGATACACACAAAACAACTTGGATTTTTTCCTCCAAAATCACCAAAAACGCGACCTTCACTACCATTGACACTCTTTGTCAAAAAAATTTCCTTTTCCCAACGTTTAGGCTAAAACTTTTTCAACGTGAACAAAGACGACGGAAAAAGCCAACAAAACGCACAAAATAATATGAGAGAAAAAGGAGAGCGAGAACGGCAAAAAAAATAAAAGGAAAAGAAAAGCCTAAGTCGGGTGGGTTTTTCAAACCCAAAAACTATGTCGAATTTTGATTTCTGCGCATGCCCGAGGAAAATATTGAATTAGTTGCTTCTACGTAGAAGGTGATGTTTATTGCCGTGTTTTAAACTAAGTTTTAGACAGTTTGAACATTAAACTGTTGAGATTAATGGCCATAAATAAGGCATCTGGGATGTTAGATTGACGTTTTTTGGAAAAAGCCCAGTAGTCAATGGGTTAATTGTTAACCAACCATTATTTTGTTGGTATTATGTTTCCTCCACTTACAATGTCAGAGATATCCCCAGAAACATCAGTGGTCCAGCCAAATGACTTACCTGCACAACAAACACAACAAGACCAAGATCCTGTTGTCAGTTTCTCCCCCGAGGGAGTCAACCCAGGTGTCAACATTGTTCCGTCAGGCAGTAGTGTTCTTGATGATCAATCAGCAGTAATAACATAAACTTATTATTAATATAACAGACTGATTACAACATATTTACTATTTCTACCTGTATGTATTTTGTGTACAAAATGGTGTGTGTAAAATTTGAACAAAGGTTCTTTTTACACTTGACATGATCCAAGCTACATGTACAATAGGGTTCTCGTCCTCATTAATAATACATGACATTTTGTTTGTGGTCGATTCTCTTGCCGAAAGTCTCATAGGAAGATCACAGTTTCTACCTGGCACTAGTAAGTTCTAACAGGAAACATGATTAGTTTAATGTTATGTGATCAAAATATTATTACCCGGTATTAATAACTGCTTCTTCTGTTCAGTACTAATATTGAGTTACACACTTACATTACTTAGGTAATTCACGTTTAAGGGTCAGTTTTAGAGGTTGCAATTTCCAAAGGGCAATAGACACATTTCAATATGTCAAATTTGACTTGATAGTGATCAGGCCTACAGAAGCTTCCTTGATGTCTTTTGTTAATCTTCTGACCATCAGTGTCAAGTAGAATTTTTAATGTATTGAAATGTGCCTTACAGTTCCTAGAATTTTAATTATTCAGTAGAAAGTTGTGTAAAATGGCTGGGCATTTTTACACATTAGGTTTTTTTCTTCTTATCTATAAAAGGCTAAAATATAAAGACTCGTAAAATACCCACTTCTATTATTCAATTTCACTCTAAATAACGTATTTTGGTACTTTTGCACACTTAGATACTATTGTCTAATTTATGTTACTTTAGAAAGTATTTTACTACAAATTAATAGATGTACACTGTAGCCAATAAAAACAGTAACAAAAGTAAACGTTGACAACATGAATGTATCAAATAATCATATTTATTAATGGTTTCCAAATTTATGGAGTTACTAATTACAGTAGGCTAGCTTTCTTTTAGTGACAATGAATAAAACTGCCCAAAGAAAAATGTAGCACTTTGGTTTATTCCTGGCTAGTAGATGTAAACTTTCACCAACTCCTTGACATGCAGCATTTAATTAATAACTGAGAAATTCTGAAGTAGAAATAAATCTTATGAAAGTGATCTTTAGCCTGCAAGTTTAACCTTGAACTTGCCGATCAAAAGGCATCTTCTCCTCACAACATCAATACACTGTCAAGCAGACTGGTGAATGTACAGTCCACTGCTATCACCGCCACTATAAATTATTTGCTAAATATCTATTTTGTTACGTTAAATTCTATCCAAGGCCATTTGAAGCCAGTTCTTTTGCTTGCTTCTTCACTCTATCTTCATATTCCATCCGACTTTGGCTGCAACAAATAGAAAGTGAATACATGTAGCTTCATCAGAACGGAAATGTAAGGTGATTGAAGTGCAGGGAGGGAGGGGGGGGGGGGGGGGGGGGGGGGGGTGGGGGGGGTTACTTGAAGAAAAACAAAAGATGAGGGTGCAAATAAATACATGGGTGTGGCCAGATGACAAATGAATGTCGGGCTTTTAGCCAGAATTTGAAAAGTGAATATCCTGGAGGCATGTCCCGCATTTTCGTCAACATTTTTTTCTCCATGATTGGGCGGTCCACATGGACACATGGACCCCTTAAGCTTGCCAAGTGTACACTGAACTTACCTATAAACTACAAACGCTTCTGCATGAGCTGGGTCCTGGAAATTAGGTCACTTAGTAACAACTGAATTCCAAGAAGAACCTGAAAAGATTTGGCAAATGATAAAAGCCGAGTCTGTTATTCCAAGCCTTTTTCCACTTCTTACAATAAAAATGTATATTGTTATTACATTGTACCTCTTTGGTGGTGATTTGCGGCTTCCAGCCTTTATTCTGTCAATCAGTGACAAGGAAACTTTGCCAGAAGGAAACACATTTGGATGAAAGATCACAGGATTGAATACACCTGCAATAAATATAGTGAAGTTATTATAACAGCTTGATACTACCCCAGACCCACCCGCCCACCCCTCCCCCTCAAAGAAAGCCTCCCAATATCTCGGACACATGGTCAGGCTCAGTTTTGCAATGCAAAATTTCTTCCAACAATAAGCACTTAACTTACATTTAGGCGGTTTTAAATGGATAGTCCTGAGGAAATGACAACTCCAACTTGTATAAGCCTCCTTCCCAAATGGTCTGAGTGGAAATTAAATTATATACAGTACATGTAATATAAGATGATCAATATGTCTGATATATTAAACTGCAGTATCTATATATGTTGTACAAATTATTAGCAATCAGGAAAAATAAATAAAGGTTGACAACTTGTCTACAAGAAGACACATGGATACCTTAACAGACATGTGATGAGAAAAGTGACAAATTATTTTGATACATTACCTTATTTGGTCCTGGAATGGCTAGAAAATGGAAGAAAATAAATATTATTAACCATAACGTGTGTGGTTAAGACTGGCTTTCAAAATTAGCCTTTCCTGTCCCATAGACTCTTGTTTCACTTTGCCTGCTAGCGAGTAGCCTGCGAACACAGACGTATTTCCGGCTCAAGTTTCCCCGACTCGAGCCGGAAATATGTCTGCGTTCACGAGGCTAGCTAGTGAGGTGTCTTGTTTGTTCCCAATCCCTTCTAGCCTTTAATATTGGTCATGCGTTCGATTCCCGTTGGGGAGCTCAGAATTTTTTTTTCTGAGTATTTTGACTTGAGAGCATTTCTTCATGTATGGTATTCACTTTATCCAAGTCACCCATTCCACTTAACAAGTGACAGGGTTTTTATATGGAATTCCCCCCCCCCCCCCTCCCCCCCCAAACACAACTTCCTCCCCCCCCCCCCCCTCCCCCCCAGGCAAGCTTACATGTAGTTCGTTCCCAGACCCCAGAGCCTCCTTTCTTCGCCCGGAAGGGGAAGAGATCTGGAACGGAGCACAAGCTTACATGTATGACAGTTTATGGCGGAAGGCTTATGATAACTTTAAAAAGCACAATACAGAACGTTATAGTTACCCACATTGCCATGTGAGCCAGTCGATTTCTTCATGGTCCTTCTTGACAGGATTTGCAATGAAATCCTAAATCGAAAATATTCAGTCAAAGATCAAAGAAACACTAGTGCACATGCACTTTATGACCACTTTGTAGAGCACGTGAATTCAATTGTTATTCCGGCAATACAACTTTCAATATAGCAATGGTAAATATCCCCACAACACTAAATAGAAGGACGACTGGTTCATGACCTTGGGATGATTGTGTGCCCAAGCTTTATATATTCCTCTCTTTAGTCTTTCGACCGGAGTTCCAACATTGATGGGTTTCTTGGCCGCCGCCATTTTGAAAGTAGCCGCGCTTGAAATACTGCAGTGTTCTTGGTCGGCGGCTTCTCACACATAGACGACAAAACAAAATGTGCGGCGAGTTATTGGTCGTCGTTTTGCGCGAGAAGTCTGTCCGTTATATTTTCCTTCTCAGAAATGCGATGCTTCTGCACTCAAGGCGATTCACACACCGTTCATGTTTCCCGTGATGCTCAAAGGAATGTCTCAAGTTTTCTTGCTCCTCGTGATGGGCAAGTAAGTCAGTGTTTTTTTTTTTCATTTGCGGAGTGACGAGTTCCCCTCCCCCCCCCCCACCCTCTTCCCCCTTTCCCCCCCCCCTTTTCCCTTCCCCCCCATGCACGTTTATGGCGATTTGTTTTCACTTTTCTCTTTGATAAAGCTCCTTTATTCCATCACACAAATTTGTATTCATCAGGAAAAGGGAAAATTTAGCTGTCATTCGGTACAAATTAAGGCCACTGTAATGAATTAAGCTTGTATGGTTAAACTCAGGTTAAAGCGGCAAATCTTCCAAGTTAGTGGCGGAAAAGATATCGCACTATACAGAAGAATATGTTATTGTTACGTCACAGAAGGAGTGAACGAAAAAGAAATCTTTGTACAATAACATATTCAAGCCATACAGTCATCCTACTTGCACTTTTTGTTCTCCAACTGCCGGACAATGTTACATATAAAGTTATTTTTTTTATATATAGTGGGACCAACATGATGGGCGGTGACACAAATTAATGTCATGTGTATGTAAACAAACAATATAGGACAATATAATTAATGTTGGACAAAAACGTTCCTAAAAATACAGCTAAAAATGTAATACGGGTCATATATTTGTCACATTTTCATGCCACTCTTGTGCAATCAAGTTGATTCCCTTAAAAGTAACGAAAGGTTGTCTATCCCAATATCACACCTGTGAAACAGTCACCTTTCCACACAACAATCAATAAGACTGTGTTATGTGCTCTTGCAGGTTTTTATAGATGCAACATTTGGCTCTGGGGGACATAGCGTGTCGCAATCCTTTCAAGTGCAAAATGCAAAGTCTATGCTCCTAGACAGAGATCCAAGTGCAATAGAATATCAGCAGACATTATTTCAGAGAGAAGTCGCGAATTTAAGGACGGTTGACTCCATTTGGGAAAATTTAGTCAAATCTATGAAAATTCTCCCCTACAAAGCCAAGGAATTTAAAAAATGAATCTGTTAGCAATGGAATGCTTCTTGACATTGGTGCGTCCAGTATTCAATGTTGATGTGATCTCAGTCCGAGGGTTCTCGTTTTTACAAAGATGGACCTCTGGATATGAGAATGGATGTAAAGAGTATTAGCAGCGAAGAGATGGTAACAGGAGGTTGCCGATGACAGCAAGCTTGACTAGTGGTGAATTCTATATCAATGAGTACAGAACTTACGGCTGTTGTTAAGGCTAATTATGGACAAGAAAGGAAGCTGTTAGTTTCTTATATGTGGGAGTAGGGAGTTCTGTTTTTTTAAAAGTTGCAAAAACTTCAGAACATAAATTTTTCTTTTACAAAATCACATTTAGATTTAACATTTATTCATTGCAACCATTTTTGAATTTCCATTGACCATAGTGATGCTTCCGTACCAATAGTACGTAATTCCCTATCCCCGATACTATATTAAAACCACACGCCACCAGAGTACTCCCGTGGCCCCCCCCCCCCCTCCCATGGGAGAGCGGGTACTTACTGACCATGTTTCGGTATGGTGGCGGTGTGGCCGCTGAAGGTTTGAAACACCCCTGCACACTTGTTTAGGTGACAAAAAACACTGAAATGATTCTTAAAAGTACATGTACCTACCGCTGTTGTAGGGGCCAACATCCTCTAGTATTAGGAGTGACCTAATTTGTGTTAGGACAAAAGGAGCAAATGGGGTGGGGGGGGGGGGGGGAGGCGCGGGGGGGGGGGGGGTGGGGGGGGGGAGGGGAGGGGGGGGGGGGTTCCCGTACCTTGTACTCCTGATTCCTCCCCACCTCCCTCCCTCCCCACCTCTATCCACCACTGTGATTTTGTGCTTTTTTTCTCTATTGGCAAAAATAATGGTTATGCAATGTTGCCAATTTTTTTCCTCATTTCTCTTCCCCAGTTCCATGCCCACCTTGAGAATTCCCCGCTTCTGTTCTCTCCTGCCCCCCATTCTGTATACTTCCCATTACTCCGGACGTTCCCAACCCTCCTCCTTCCTGCTCC
Source organism: Desmophyllum pertusum (assembly GCA_029204205.1). Lineage (NCBI taxonomy): Eukaryota > Metazoa > Cnidaria > Anthozoa > Scleractinia > Caryophylliidae > Desmophyllum > Desmophyllum pertusum. The sequence continues at coordinate 687,110 of MU825409.1, read as the reverse complement.
TCCTCCTCTCCTCCCCCTCAACTCCCCCTTCCACCCCCATTTCCTCCCCCCTCCCCCTCCCCCCCATAACTCCCCCTTTCCCCTGCTCCTCGCACCCTCCCCCCACCCCCCCCCCTCCCCCCATACTAGTTGAGGATAATTGATCATATCCACAAGACAATTTCTCACTTGATTCGTGAGTCAGACCTTTGTTTATTCTCATCACCACATTGTATTATATTGTGAGGAGAAATAAGATGTTTGACATCGCTTCACATGCTGTTCACTCTTAGTAAACGCATGTTATTGTTTGTTGGCTCACATACAGTTCGTCTATATCCAGGGCTATTTTTGGAGAGCCCATGTGGAAAGATTGCCGATACCTTTTTTCACGAGACACAGCTAGAGCAAGCCATTGTGACTGCAAGGGAAGGGGTCACGGGGAGAACCGCCCGGGCAGCTAGCAGGCCATTGGACTGAAGTCCTGTTCGTTACCTGACCGTTCCTGACAGGTTTCTCACTCTTCCTCCGTCACCTGCACCCCTGCGGCAAGAACGTTCCAAGCACTGCGACATTACTCGTAAAACGATGAGTTTTTTGGAAAAAAAAAAAATGAACTAGCAGTGTTGCCCTGAGAACAGCGCATAAACTTGCTTCTCAGTCCTGGCGGTCGCCTTGCTAGTGATTTCATTTCACGCTTTAGTTAGAAGACTCTAATTGTTAGAACAATTTCTACTTCAAAGAAATCCAACTCCGAAAGTGAGCTTATCTACGATCGAGAAAACAAAAGTCGCAGGCAAAGCAATTAAGGCTGAGCACATGGCTTCCTCTTCATATAAAGAAAGTTATTTATCCCCTCAGACGAGGAAGTTTACCTTAATATGACATAATAATGCAGCGCTTCACGGTCCAGCTAAAACTACGAGGCCGCAGCTAAAGCGGACAACCTTGGTACTGGTATTTTAACTGAGCTAACAAACTTATTGAACAAGAACCCTGGACAAACGTTTTATAACGAGTACAACAGAGTCGCTGTGCTGGAAAAAAAATGGTCTTGAGAAAAAATCAGTTTTGCAGACATTCTATATTTCTTTCTCTTTCATTTTTGTTGTGGAATCTGGAATTGTTTATATGCGCGCGTGCATGTTTAATGCAGCTTAAAAAAAATATTTTATGAGGAGTATAATTAAGAAAGCCAAAGCTAACTCTTGGACCAATTCTGTTACATTGTATTTTGATCAGTAATGGTATTTTCTTTTTGCCATTGTTAATAAAGTGCACAAAACTATGGGAGGGAGAGCCAAATAAACGACAATCAATAATTCAAAAACAAATTATTTTATTTATTATTACTACTATAGAACGATTGAAATGTATACACAAAGAGATTATGTGAACGTTTCAAAGTTTAGAGGTCATTAAACTGTAAGGTTTTGTGAGTATTCTCTTCGCCACTGGTGTTTCTGTTGCTCCTCTTTTTTTGGATGGTGGCTGCTTGTTTCTAAGGGTACTAACTCTTGCACCATATTTCAGGTTTCATTTCAGGTGTGTTCCCCGCAAAAATTTAATCAAAATTTGGGGTTCCGACGCCTCCATCCTCAGCTAAGTATGTAACGAATCGGCGTTTCTAATCAAAGAGAAACTTGGAAATATTCGCCGTTGCGGTTATCACGTTTCTCCGAAAAAGCCACAATTTTGGTCATTTCACGTTGCTCTTGCTTGAACTATGCTTGTACCACAACTCTAGCTAGGAATTCGGTTTTATGCATTCGGCCACTCGACTAATTTCTCAGTCTCTTTACGCTTGGAAATTAAAATATTTCTGTTTGCCGCACCGATGACCAAATTGACTGCTGTAAACCACTAATGCTACTAACAATAGTTTCCTCCCTTCCTAACCATAAACAGCGAGTATTAAACATCAGACACAGCCGCACATCTGAGATTTTCGAAAATTTTATTCTTTAGGATTTCAAGATATATATATTAATTTATATCTTATATTAGGGTTGGGTATTGGGTTCTTATATTTTATATTGGTATTGGTTGTTTTCGAAGCCGGCATCTTGCGGAAAGGTTCGAGTTTTCGCTCAGCCGTGTGTGTTTCAACGCCAATCTTCACCTGGAAAAAACGGCACTATACTATTGACGATACTTGTGGAGAAAATCGCTGCGTGGTGCTAAAAGAATAACTTTCCAGAAACAGTATCACCCCCATGGACACGGATGTGCCCATCATCATAAATGGACCTGATAGCGGCTCTTTTGCAATTGGTCTAAGCTGAAGTCCGACATCTCATCTCTTCACTGATGTAAACAACATAAATTTCTGTTTCTATCTCGACAACGTTTAATTGAAATAGGTGTATACAGTGACTCAGTTCAGGAACTGAGTAATTCAAATATAGTAGGTATTCAAATTAGTCCCATGTACTGGGGAAAGAGAAATCAAACAAACTAAGTAAATTGTACTTTAGTGTTAGGTTCTGAAAAGGTTTCACAGGATAAAATTGGACCAGAAATGATTTTGTATACTTATTCTGCTGAAAAACCATGCTAAACATACTTGGCATACAACAATAACAAGTTTCAAGGAAATCAATAGCATTAAAGCCTTATTATCCTTATAAAAATTATAACACATTCTCGAATCTGAATGGTTATCAGCAGGCCCGATTGAGCACTTATCTGACATAGAGGGCAACATTTCTGAATGCTGATTGGCTGAGACAGAGGGGCATTTTTCATTAATTTTGGTTTGATCCCAGGGGGGAGGATGGGAGGGGGGGGGAGGGATAGAAACTTCCCTTATAAATGGACTTGGCCGACGGACCATAGCGGCGCCGGGGCAACCGAGTGGTGCGCAGTAGCACTCAAACTAGTTGCTAAGAGGATTGTCCCACGGGAACTTATTATCAAATAAAAAAGCTGGCCAGGCCAGAAATTTTACAACCTAAAATTAGTATGCATGATAACAAAAAGAAATTTATTGGCCAAACAATAAAAATGTTATGCTGCCCTCGGTTTAATGATTTAACCTGAGAATATCTGTGCGCGGTTTAGGGTATTACAATGGGGGGTGACAACATATTGACGTGCATTCTGGTAACCCTATAAGGCGAATGACCTCTGGCATGTGGTTGTTGGGATTCGTCAGCACAGGGGAGATTCCCCGTCTGTTCACTTGTTGGATCTCCATCTTTACGTTTGAGGGGTGGGGTGTGGGGGCCACACCCTCCCCACCCTTAGCGGCTAGACTGCGTATTTTTATGTCTAGTAGATTTTATGGCGGGATTGTTTGCCCTCACCTTTGCTTGGGGTAGGGTCTTTCTTTCCCAATCTATGTACAAATCAAATTGATTTGAAATGTGTTTATTTTAAAGCGGCTATGTGGACCAGCCACATAGCCAAAATTTATCCAAATGAAAGTTTCTTTAATATCTTGTGTCACCTTTTCCCAGCAAACAGAGCAAGCCCAAACAATAGTGTTTTCTTGGTATTATGGTATTCCAATTTCGCAGAGGGGCGGTATAAAAAATGTGTATTTTCCTTGGTTTTGGTTTTCGCTCGAAAAACGAATATATGTTCTTTTCGTTTATCGTTGCTGTCTGATTTCGCTTTCGCTGCGTTTATCACGATAAAACATTTTCATCCGGAACTTCGCTTCAGCGTTCGCAGTATAGTAGCACTACTGATGAGCGCGTATCCGAAAGACTATCGCTGCCAGTCCTGCAATTGCAGCTCAGACGGATTTTTTTTTTCTTTTTTAGTATTGGTTGACGTCAATTCTTAGCAATTCGGCTTGATTGACATAGGATTCGCGCGTGTTGTCGGTCTGTTACCCGCACCGCTATGCCTTCAAAGAAAAGTGCCGGCTTTCGATCTTCCCCCTGCTTGATCCTACTTGGGACGAGCGGCAAAATTCCTCGCTCCTATTCGGCTGAGCGCGCTGCACTTAGTTGGCTTCTTGACAGTGGGATTTTGAGCAGAATTCAAACACTTTATTTCACACACTTTATTTCAATTTTCATAAAATTTACATCATATAATGGACTCGCCCTGCAGCGCTTGCTTATTGTCCAGTCACTTTGGAGTTTGAACTTCAGTTTCCGCGAGTTATTTGATGGAAAAGGAAGTGGAAAACGGGTGATAGCTTTGGAAACGAAAGTCCTCAAGCTGAATCTCAGTGTTTCACTCGAAACAAAAGAAGATTATTTCAATTGAAAAACTAGAAAACTTGCCTACCAGCTACTTTGGCGAGTTTTGCGAAGAAATTCATTCATGGCGGCCAACTGACTTCTTCGGCTTCATTTCTGTTTGAAATATATCGCGCTTCTTCATGTGCCACCCAGAGTATTTCACCTATCAATGTTAAGCCCGGGCGGGGGGGGGGGGGGGGGGGTGTGGTAAATGGTTTAAGCCTTCGAGAGGGGCGGGCAACCCACGGGAAATTGATAGCGGACGCTGCCCTCCGTGGGTCAGGATTTTTGACAGCTACCCTATGCCCCATAGGGTGGAAAATTTGACATAGCCGCCCGATAGCTTCCATCTTGGAAAATGGAGAGATCCTGGAAAACGAGTTTGCTCTTCACATTAGTTTGGGAGACTTGGAACGAAGCGCGAAAGCTATTCTTTCTAAATTCTTTGGAGGAATTCAGAAACAAAGGTGTGCTAGCTGTGTTTTTGTGACCTGAAAAACTGGCCCACAGAGCAACAGATGCTTGCGAAAAAAGTTAGTGACTTCGGAACCTTTATTGGACTAAAAGGTGGACAGACTTCCATGACTCCCAGGCATGCATTAAGGTTTGACCAAACCTGGCACCTGCCCCAGGGTGGAGAATTTTAATACTTTTGACCAACCATGTTGTTCCTGGGGAGTGGAAACTTTGAACATTGTTTTGCCACGTGTACGCGTCATGCTTGTTATTCGCATGGACAGTGGTAATTGGACAGTGACTCGCGGTTCATTTGCGCGCGTATCTCGGTTCAAAAACAAAGTCGATTGTTATGTTTTTTATTCACCAAAACGTTTAAACGTTTTTAACTT